>WOVY01002066.1:0-42435 GCA_013436015.1 Rhipicephalus annulatus | reverse complement strand
GTTAGAGCATTAACAGAGGTGAATTGACTGCGATATCAGAGGAACCCTTGTATACTAAGATGTGTGTGTGAATGTTTCAGTTGTGTTAACTACAGAGTCTATGGCCCGTATTCACAAACCAACCTTGGCCTTTCCTCGAGTTTCTCCTCAAGCTTTTGTACCCTCTACTTGTGTTATAAAGGCACAAAAATGGTAAGGAGGTAAAAAACTACAACAAGACTGGTTCACGAATACTGGCCAACTTTGTACATCAAGCGCAATAAAGGCTTACAACCGATAACAAAAACTTGAGGTAACACCGAGGATGGTTAGTGAATACAGGCCTATGGTCGGAGACCCAATCAGTGCACCAAAAAACTGGGAAACGAGGTTTCAACTTGAAAGCCAGTGTCTATTAATAAGCCATGAGTAAATTATGTCAGCTGATGATCACAAGGAAATTCCTTACAGAAACTGTGCTATTTAAACATGATGTAATCTTTGAAATAATTATTTATTTGAGTTTAAATGATGCCTTCAAGAAGCTTGGAAAAAGTGTAAGTGAAAGGAATGGGTCTGTAGTTTAGAGAATCAGGGCAGGTGCCTGATTATAACATTGCATAACTTGGCTTCACACCAGTGATGAGGAATGCAGCAAAAGGATAATGATCAATAAAAAAAGTGCAGTAAAGGCTTCAAAAATGCTCTCAAATATATTTTAATATATCGTGGCTAAAAACAAGAAGATATATACTTGCAGTATTTTTATTGTTTGTAAATAAAGAAAAAATACCATCTTTACTGACGACTACAAATTTATTGCATAGAATAGAGAAATCATGAAATGAACTAAAGATTCGAAAAGGGGTAACCATTTCAAGAGTGAAAACAGATGAGAACGCTTTTATAATAAGATAGGCAGAATAGACGCCATTCAGCTAGTCAATGTTCAGGTGGATCAGGATATAAATGCGGCTTATATTACATTCCAAAATCTCCAGGGTTTATTACATAGCACAGTGGACACGCAGGGGCGTCTGCATAAGCAGGCGTTTAATGTTTAGTGACACCACGGACCGAAGCTAAGGGGGGGGGGGTCTCACCAGAGATGGATTGGCCACCCTGGTGCAGTATCTGGCCACCACCTCCCACATGCATACGTCAAATAACTCACGGCCCTCAGTCCCCAGCAGCTGCGAAGCAACTGACCCCGGCGGCGGTCAGATCTGCAATGCAGCAGAGGGTGCTAAGAATCTCTATATCCAGACAGGCCACCATTGGAACCTGAACTTGGCAACGTTTAACACTAGAACCTTATCTAGTGAGGGAAGCCTAGCTGTACTACTCGAGGAGCTAGAGGGTGTTAAATGGGATATAATAAAAATCAGTGAGGTTAGGAGGACAGATGAGGCCTATACTGTGCTATAGAATGGGCACGTCCTTTGCTACAGGGGCTTGGCAGACAGAAGAGAACTGGGAGTGGGGTTCCTAATTCACAGAAACATAGCTGGCAACATAGAGGAATACTATAGCATTAATGAAAGGGTGGTAGGTATCGTAATTAAACTGAATAAGAGATACAAAATAAAGGTAGTACAGGCTTACGCGCCTACATCCAGCCATGAAGACGCTTCTGTTGAAAGCTTCTATGAAGACGTGGAATCGGCAATGAGTAAGGTGAAAACACACTATACTATACTGATGGCAGACTTTAATGCAAAGATAGGCTGGAGACCAGGCAGTAGGAGATTATGGCATCGGTACTAGAAATGCCGAAGGAGAGCTACTAGTAGAATTTGCAGAACGCAATAATTTATGGATTTTGAATACCTTCTACCAAAACGAGGAAACCGTAAGTGGACATGGAGGAGCCCTAATGGGGAAAGTAAGAACGGAATAGACTTTATAATGAGTGCACACCCAGGCATCGTGCAGGATGTGGAAGTGGTTGGCAGGGTGTGATGCAGTGACCATAGAATGGTACGGTCTCGATTTCACCTAGACTTGAAGAAGGAACGACAGAAACTGATACGCAAGAAGCCAATCAATTAGCTAGCACTGTGAGAGAAAGTAGAGGAATTGAGAGTCTCCCTTCAGAACAGGTGCGCTCTTATCGAGGAAACCAGCCTTAGCGTTGACGCAATGAATAATAATCTGAAGAGTATCATTATGGAGTGTGCAGTGGAAGTTGGAAGCACGGTACTTAGACAGGACACTGCCAAGCTGTCCCAGGAGACGAATAACCTCATTAAAGAGCGTCAAAGCATGAAAGTCTCAAGTACAACAGACAAAACAGAACTGGCAGAACTTTCGAAGTTGATTAATAGGCGTAAGGTATTCGATGTAAGAAGGTATAACATGGAGGGAATCGAACATGTTCTGAAAAACGGAGGAAGCGTCAAAGCAGTGAAGAGGAAACTTGGGATAGGCAAAAATCGGATGTATGCACTAAGAGACAAAGGAGGCAAAATAACTACCAATATGGATAGGATAGTTAAAATAGCGGAGGAGTTCTACGGAGATCTGTACAGTAGCCGGGACAACCACAACCATAATACCATAAGAACTAGCAGTAACCTAGATGACACCCCACCAGTAATGATCGAAGAAGTCAGAAAAGCTTTGGAGAGCATGCAAAGAGGCAAAGCTGCTGGTGAGGATCAAGTAACATCAAATCTGCTGAAAGATGGAGGAGAGATTGTGTTAGAAAAATTAGCCACCCTGTTTACGAGGTGTCTCTTGACGGGAAGAGTACCAAAGTCTTGGAAGAACGCTAACATCATCTTAATACATAAGAAAGGAGATGACAAGAACTTGAAGAACTACAGGCCGATCAGCTTGCTCTCTGTAGTATACAAGCTATTTACAAAGGTAATTGCTAACAGAGTAAAGAAAACATTAGAATTCAATCAACCAAAGGAACAAGCAGGATTTTCAACAGGCTACTCAACAATCGACCACAATCACACTATCGATCGGGTAATAGAGAAATGCTCAGAATATAACCAACCACTATACATAGCCTTTATAGATTACGAGACAGCGTTTGATTCAGTAGAAATATCAGCCGTCATGCAGACACTGGAGAATTAGGGCGTCGATGAAGTATATATAAACATCCTGGAAGAAATCTACAGGGGACTAACTGCTACCATAGTGCTTCATAAAGAAAGCAACAGAATACCAATCAAGAAGGGTGTAAAGCAGGGGGACACAATCTCCGCAATGCTATTTACCGCGTGCTTACAGGAGGTTTTTAGAAGCCTAGAATGGGAACAGTTAGGGATAAGAGTTAATGGAGAGTACCGTAGTAACCTGCGCTTCGCCGATGACATTTCATTGCTGAGTAACTCAGGGGACTAATTCCAACTCATGATTAAAGAATTAGACAAGGAGAGCAGAAAGGTGTGTCTTAGAATTGATCTGCAGAAAACGAAAGTAATGTACAACAACCTCGGAAGAGAGCAGTGCTTCAAGATAGTTAATAGTGCACTTCAAGTTGTTTATTTATTTTTATTTCATAATACCCCTAAAGGCCCCCGAAGGGGTATTACATAGGGGAACGGACACATGAAACAAATTTTTGTACGCTTATACAGTCTAAAAACAAGAATAAACAAAATAATGAAAGCGAGCTAAATACAAAAAGCAACAACAACAACCGAAATCAGATACTATGAAAAAAAGAAAAATAAGTAGAGATGAAATATTGAATACTGGAAACATAAATTAAGGGCACTAACAAATACAGTATACAAGAAAAAAAAACTAAAATGATGGCATGATCTTAAGATACAAAAGTTCGCAATTAACACATAAATAATACAAATCAAGCATGTACAATGGTCGTGAAAAACATTAACACATGATAACAAGAAAATTAAACACTGATGTACATATGAAGAAGCTTAATGAGAGTACGCGCGGTGTATATCTAGTCGGAAATGTTGAGTAAAAGTTTGTTAAATGTTGTGAAATCTGCTTGAGTGGCAATGTGGGATGGCAAGCTATTCCATGCAACTATTGTTCGGGGAATGAAGGAATTAGCGTAATGAGCTGAGCGACAAGTTATAAATTTTATCTTGAAGATATGGTCTGTGCGTGGAAAGATGACTGTTGGTGCTTCGAAAATGCGGTGAAGGTATGGGTGATGATAGAGTTTGTGGAGAAGCGAAAGGCGGGCAGTTCTGCGGCGATGAGTTAAGTCGTCAAGCTGAGCGCGAGTATTTAGTAAAAGACTATGTCTACTTAGTGCAGGTAATAACCACGGAGCCGAACCAAGAGATTGAAGTAACTAGAAGAATAAGAATGGGGTGGAGCACATTTGGCAAGCACTCTCAAATTACGACAGGTAGATTGCCACTATCCCTCAAGAAGAAAATATATATCAGCTGTATTTTGCTGGTACTTAGCTATGGAGCAGAAACCTGAAGACTTACAAAGAGGGTACAGCTTGAATAGAGGATGACGCAGCGAGCAATGGAAAGAAAAATGGTAGGTGTAACTTTAAGAGACAAGAAGAGAGCAGAGTGGATCAGGGAACAAAACGGGGTTAAGCATATCATAGTTGAAATCAAGAAGAGGAAATGGACATGGGCTGGGTATGTAGTGCATAGACAGGACAATTGCTGGTCGTTAAGGGTAACTAACTGGATTCCCAGAGAAGGCAAGCGGGTTTGGGGGAGACAGAAAGTTAGGTGGGCAGATGAGATCAAGAAGTTTGTGGGTGTAAAGTGGCAGCAGCAAGCACAGGATCGAGTTAACTGGCGAAACATGGGAGAGGCCTTTGTCCTGCAGTGGACGTAGTCAGGCTGATGATGATAGTGCACAGCACCTCAACTGACGGCTTGAGGCTTTGAGCATTTTTCTGTAATCCATATCACTTGCTGTTGAATTCCCAAGGATTAATAGGGTACAGTGTAGAACTACACAGACATTTTTGTTTCTTCTTTTTATTGGCTCTTTGAGGCAAAAATGCACATTTACTACACCGTACTTTTGTAACAGATATGTGTCATATCATGAGTTCGGGTAGTTTTGAGCGGCGTCTAATTTTGTTCAATAAAATGGGGAGAACATAGAGCTAAAAGGCTCTCAGAAAAAGAAGTTTCAAGGTTTATCTCATCAAAATCAGAACCTACAATTTGTATAGGCTTCGTAATAAACTGAGTTAGGCGAAAGTCTTAACAAGGTTTTATAGTAAGGCATGGGCTACCTTATCACTAGCCGAGATAGATAAAGTGACAAAACTGAAGCCTGGAAGTTTAAAATCGCCGAACATTTATAACTAACACTAAATTTGACGTAGGTGAGGAGGCGACAAAATTTGTCAGTAGACCATCATATAAGGTCAGGAGGATTTTGCCCGGTCCTTTAGACCCACATGTTTTTGTCCTGCCACTGTTGAGCTTCAGATATGAACTAAGTAGCCAAGAAGGGCATCTCTTAATCTGTCTATGTTATGAGAGATTAAAATGCATGTGTCGTATCAGTTTAGGTCATCGTGCACAATGAATGCATGGATCCGATGCAAGCAAATCAACGCAATACAGGCATCACACATGAAGCAAGTACTTCAGCTCCTTAGTCAGACATATGATCGCAGCAATTCCAACCACGCCCTGGTCACCTCAATAGCGAGACGTGAAGACTTCGTAGATCATGTGAGTTTTTCGACAAAATTGTAGTGCTTTTGTAATCTAGCTGCTATAGGCAACATTGAAAGAGGCTCTCGTGCAGTACCAGGATTGCCAGCCTAATGCCGACTGTAGTAACATTGCCATCACAGGTGAAATGAATGAATTAGTGTGGTTTTAATGTTGGGTGTTGCATTGATTAAATTGATGGCAAAATGTACAGTATGGCTAGTAATTCAAGTAGTAATGGGTTAGTCATTTTTATCTCATTTGTGAAGAAAGGTTGGATGAAAACAGCTTGTATACCTTTCTCTTATGTTGATGATAATAACCTTTCTACTTGGAAAAGGTTTCTACATGCATACGAAGCTACAATAGTCAGCCCTGTCCATAGCTGTGCAAGGTTTGCAAGTCCTACCTGCGAACCAATCGCTGCACTATAACGCGCTAAGAAAGAAAAAAAAACTGAAGAGCACCTGCAAGTGCTTTATATGGCAGTCTATTTGCGAACATATTCAACTCATACTTAGTGGAAGTGCAGCAGCACATCGTAGTCGCATGAATTAAGATGTGTGACCCTGGGCATGAGGGAGGTCAAGCTGGTTCTTGGTGGTCCAGACACGACTACCTGGTCTAGAGGCACAAGCGACAACATGACCAACATTCCAGATTTGTTTAAAAGAAACAAGCGGACCATCTCTTCCTCAGAGTGTAAGCATGTAAACATTTTAATATCCAGTGCAAGGGTATAGTTAGCACAGAAGCTTAACATGGCATGCATAGCACGTACATAAATGACTTTTTTGTTAACTTTTTCATATAAGGCGATCAATAATGTGCTGCATGGAAACTGAAAATTGCATACGCAAGTTGGATCGCATTCTTGATTTTAGCAGCGCACTGAAAGATCCTCGTCCCTCAGAGCACTGCTGAAATCAATAACAATAATGTAATGTCTGCGACACAAGTTAACAAGTTTCTCCTAAGCACATATTGGACTGATCTTCCTGAATGCCGCCTCCTTTGATTTCGAATGTTTGATTATTCTCGCAGAATTGGACATTTATACGCTTGTTCAACAATCGATGCACTTTCTTGCCGAGACGTACAAGGACACACAAAACTCCAGGCCCGTAAGCGAAAACGATGCAACTGACTGCATCGTTTCCTCCGCCAATGGGTAAGCAATGCTGTTCACGCTATTTATTGAGGCTCTGATGACAGAAAAACGCGCCGCAATAGACGTGGTACCAGAACAGCGTCACTGGACGCATAGATTTCGCGAACGAAAGGCAAGGATGCCCATTAATTTGACACCAGACCACCGATTTCCTCTCTGTCTACCAAAGAAACACACTGTCGACAGGCAAGGATGCCCATTAATTTGACACCAGACCACCGATTTCCTCTCTGTCTACCAAAGAAACACTCTGTCGACAGGCAAGGATGCACATTAATTTGACACCAGACCACCGATTTCCTCTCGGTCTATCAAAGAAACACTCTGTTGACGTTGCGATGCAGATTTATCACACGGTGTTCGGCGAATGCTGTTGACATGGCACATTGCGATGTAGAACGCACACATGTACTGTACAATATTGTGTGCGATACTGTACGTATGTGTACTGTATGTGTACAATACTGTACACATGTACTGTATTAGGCACGACCGGCTTTATAAATATTTTTTATAAAGCCGGTCGTGGTATTAGGGTAGTCGTAGGATCAAAATACGCTCCAAACCGAAACCAGGGGCAAACCCGCTGCACCCTCGAGCACAGAACAAACAATCAACTTATTTTCCTTTTAATAATACTTATAAACCAACAAATAATTTATTAGGTTGTTAAACTGAGCAATATATACTAATATTACAAAAACAGTATACAAAACAAATATTTTTATACAATGCGTTAATAAATAAGTTATGCACTATAAAAAACACGTTACACACTTGTTTATTGACACTTTTGTAAGTTTATTGCAATACAAAGTAATAATTGGCACATTTTAATAGCTTTACGTCAACTTTTTTTAAAAAGACGTCACTTCTGTGCGGCGCAGCAGCCATTTCTGTGTGGGGATGGCTGTTGCACCGCACAGCGCACGAGACGCTGCCTAATGCCAAGTTTTTTTACCGCACTACCCCCGAACCTTCCCCAGATCCAAATTACCCGGATAGATTCTGTGAGAAAAGAAGGGGCTGTGCTCATCATGGGTTCAAAGCGCAGGCAAATACATAACTTGTTGCACGTTGATAATAAATATTAGGTCTATTTGTAAATAAAGGTTTGCGTTTTGGCAGACACTGCTGCGCCGCGCGACGCACAAGCCACTAGAGATGTGCGCCGAGGCGATTTTGACCGGCGGCGGCGTGGGGGTCGTCCAGAGTCGGCGGCGGCGGCGTTGTCAGCGCACGCCGGTTTTTTCATCGGCGGCGGCGTGCGGCCAATTTTCGTCGGCGGCGGCGGCGTCGGCGGCGCAGAAACCGAAACTGAAAATTCAAAAGGCTCTTCCGCCACAGGTTACTGAATTAGTTGAAATTCAGAAATTTTAATCCAAATAGCATAAATGACACTACACAGATGTGTCGACATCCCGATGAATGCAAAGCGTTTTGTGAAATAGTTTTTACTTCGCTTTCATGAAAAAATAACGCGTATTTCAATCTATGTCCATGTTCTACCGTAAATGTGCAGCACTTTGCTTTTTTTTTTAATTTAGGATGCATCAGTTTGTTGTTGTTGTTGTTGTTGGCAACGTCATACTTCATGAAACCTTTTTTCATTGAACAATGAGCAAGCAGTGACGCACGTCACTCATTTCGCTTTTTCCGGATCTGATCTTACTTTTACATTGTACGCTGCACAAAAGAAGAAGCACCTCTGCTTCAAGTTTTCTTATTACGATTGCATGAAATCGCTTTTTTGAGTATCTGTCATGCTTTGAATGTAACTTTCCTTCAAACAAATCAAAATACTTTCTTTTCACAATGTGAGAATCTTTTATGCAGCAGTATAGGATGCGGAAGGAGACAAATCTGCGCATTTATTCAACTAGTTCTCAGCGCGGTGTTCAATAAATGAAGTGTAGACATGGGCGTGGGCGAGGCGGGTGGTGCAACACGGACACTTGAACCCTTCAAGCTCCCACAGCACTTGCTACCCACTCTAGCGACACCAACACGACCCGCTCCCTCAGTCGTGATGCAAGTTGAAAAAAGGGTTTGCATCTCCCCAAGACAAAAACCTGTCGATGGTCATATGTTCAGATGAGAGCAAATGCAATATTTGCTCAGATACACAGCCCATACCGGTCACGAGCTGGGCGTCCGTTGACCACGCCCGCAGAGAACGTTGACTCCCCGACCCCTTTATGCTCGGTGAGGGGAGGGGGACACCCCTTGCAAGTGGGCCCTATTAAAATTTCTCTTAAAACAGTCACAAATAAGAATGCTTGATAAGTATGTATAAAACATTCAACTTTCCGATGCTTTTTTTTTATAGCGTGTACACGTGCTCGATACCCATCAGATGTGTGAGACAATCGAAATAGCAACTGCCACTCTCGACTTGTTCCGGAAAAGACTCAATAGAAGAATGCAATTACGAGTGCTGGGAACCTATGTTCGTTTGTATATTTGATTTCTAGGCATGATTTAAATTCTTATGTAAACGAAAATAAAACCTGCAACATATTTTAAAAAAGGCTGCTATTGCAAGACGTGATTTTTCTAGACTTACATCACTGCAAGGCACATATGGTGTCACAAACTTGCAAGTGTCCCCCCTTTTCCCCAGGACATTTACCGATCCCCCCCCCCACCTCTCTAATAAAAAGGCACCAATGTAGGCCTCCGTAGGCCTCCGTGATTGCCTACTGGTGCGTGACGGGCCATTCCGGTGGCTAGGACCAACAGTGCCGATTTCGACTTGCTTTATTGCAGGTGCTGAAGGATCAAGAAAAGACCGATATTTGTAAATTTCTTGAGAGTTCAGTAATAGTTTCTTTTTGAATACCGTGGATTATTGAACCTCACTTTGAGTGTAATCCTCCAATGAAAAAAAAAATGGTTTCATCCTGTGTCCGTGCAGAGTAAGAAGCCATCATATGTGCAGGCATCATTAAGCTTATATATAACATTGCTAAGATTCAGTACATTTGTACAAATAATTCTCCTTAATTGAACATTTATAGTATAATGCTTGCTTGGGTTAGTATGTGTGAAACATAAAGTTGAGTTTTAAAAATTATCCTAGTGGGTTTCTGCAGCAAAGACACATTGATTAAAACTGATGACTTCGGAGCTACACAGAGGTAACATTCGTTATGTTTTTTTTCGGTTACGGTAACGGTAATGCGTTACCTTTTTTATGTATTTATATAACGTGGAGCCGTGAAACGTTTCCCTTTTTCTTATTAGAGTAACGAGTGAGGCATTTAGTTACTTTTTACTGTAACAGATACATCACTAAATAGACTTACAGGAGTGATGTCGGCCCACACCGTTAGTTGTTGTTGTGGTCTATAGGCTGGCTGTAAACATTACATGAATATATTCTTTTCACCCAGCACGTGATAGGGAAGGGTTGCTTGACCACTGAGGATCTCGACCTTTGATAAATACACAACAGCTTCTTGAATATGCATATCAGCCTGAATATGCATATCATCCCACCGAAGCGTGCACTTCGTTTCGTTAAAGTTTACAGTCAACGTGAGTGCTGTCGTCACGCCGTATGTTTTAGGTAGAAATTTAGCCTACTCAAAATACCCAAAGACGTCGATCCACCGTGCAACGCGTGGCCACCCGATGACGGTTCTGTATGAAAATGGCATCCACAGTGAAACATGTTGCATCTGCTGAAATTTTATCGCAACATTATTATACTGCCACGCTCGCTTGTATTTTTATGTCACAGTCTTGCGCAAAGGCACTGCCGTAGTGGTTCAGTAGCTAAGGTACTCGGCTGCTGACCCGCAGGTCGCGGGATCAAGTCCCATCTGCGGCTGCTTTATTTTCGATAGAGGCGAAAATGCTGTAGGCCTATGTGCTGCGATTTGGGTGCATGTTAAAGAAACCCAGGTTGTCAAAATTTCCGGAGTCCTCCACTACGGCATCTCTCATAATCACGTGGTGGTTTTGAAACGTTAAACACCACATATTATTCAGTTGCCTTGCGCAAAGGACGCTTGGCTGTCTGCGAACACTCTAGATTATTTTAGAATTTTCTGATAAGCTTGAGACACCTACGATATGGATGCTACGTGTATAAATGGCGACATGCCTTCGCGCAGATCATATTACCAACGACCAATGCTCTGATTACCGCTATCTGTGTAAAGCACGAATTTCGAGCACTTTGCACTTTCCTATGCACATGTTCACTCAATAAAAAGTGTCGTCTTGAGCAACCCACGTACCATCTTCTTTGACGTCGCAACCACGCGGCAATACCGTAAGTGAAATGAGAACGCTGAAATGATTGATACAAAACAATGAGATGGGGCGTAAGTGCATGGCCAAGTTTTGTTTAAGATGCGTATACCACAAGCTATTGTCTTCTATAGAACCAATATGATGCGGATTTGTTAAAATACTCTGAAGTTGAATGTCAAGAAAGGAAGAACATGAACTTAGAAAGAGACAGTGGAGATGAAAAGTGATAGGTATCGACGTAAAGTTTGATCGGTCGTTCCCCGCCAAACGTCCTAAACGTTTTGTCGACTATCTCAGGTGTATTCGAAAAAAAAAGTCGGGCTGATTTACTCCATTGAAATCAGTCTATCGCGAAAATTCTTTCGAGAGAAAAATATTTTGGTGACCTATATGTGACTGAAATTTCAGCTATAGGCTGGGTCCTATATTGAGTCCTAAGATAAAAGCCTGTTTACTGGGAGATTCTATGTATAGGCTCTATTTATTTTGCCGACCTATGGTTTCGAATATTTAAAACCTCCCACTATGGCGTGCCTTGGTGTCGTATTGGCGTTCTGGCTTGTAAAGCCGAAAATTTGATTTTTCAAATTATAAACTGTTCATATCTCCCCCCCTCCCCTCCCCGGCACTCGTTCTAGGGTTGGTCCTTTGATAAACACCAGTCACATATCTTTGAAGAAATGCTTGGATATCAACTATTCATAACTCTCATTTAAAGATGTGGAAATGAAATGACGCCACTAAATTACCGATGACGTGAAATATTAACTTTAAAAGCACAGTAAACGTGACTAAAAAGCTAATTCAACGCTAAAACAATGTAACCTTAACTAATAATGTCACCACACTTCTAAAACCTCATACAATGTATTTTGCATACCTGCAAGGTGCAGTTATTCGAGCGCTTTTTGCAGTGAAACTTGGCCATAGAGTTAATCTCGTTCATGGCAGTGCTATTTCTAAATTTGACGTTTGAATATCTAACGAGGTTTACGAGTTTCTTTCGGTGAAATCCGCGTTTTTTTTTTGGCGATGTAATTGAGCATTTTATGCATTGTGCTGGCACGAAGTTTATTGTAGATGATGCGTTTATAGAGTACACCGTTCAACGACTGTGGTGAAATAGAAACAGCAATTTATGTTCATTCATGCTACACTACTCTCGTGATATGCTCCCAGAGAACAGAAAAACGCATAACGAAGTTTATTACTAACGAACGGAAGAATTAAATATTTCTCGGTCTTTTCATGTTGTTTCTGTAGTCCAATCTACAAACGTTCGTATTAAACGAGCATGACGGTACGAAGGCATGGAATTGGGTTCTGCAGCATGTTGTGACACATGTGCCACTCCAGGTCACCTTTATTACATGACATCGGAATCCACACTGAGCTTGATCTATGATTATGTACCTAATCAACGGAGAATAGGAGCTAAGCTCCGGATTCATTATTAATGTGGCTTCAAAGACGAGAAAACAGCACGATTCGCGAGCAATCGAGCGCCCGTTCTCTCTCTCTATTTCGTTGAACTGCTTGTGCCCTGAGATGCCACTTCAATTTCTTTTTGAATAAATGTGGCGATCTGGAAAGTTGTGAGCGCCAAACAATGCGCTAACAAGAATGAGAGAGACAGGACGGGTGCTTGCGAACGTCGCGTGGAGGCAATAGTTAGCGCTCGAAATTTCCCGATCGCAATGCGCCATCTGGCAGGATTTCAAGTTTTGTTAAAATGTAGCGATGACACAGATCATGGGTTTTGTCATGTCATTTGCTACCAATTAAACAGTGGCTGCGTAATTTAGGTTACCATGAAAATTGTCGCGGCCATATTTCAAGAAGGAAGGATGCAGAAACGCACCATTCATGCCGTACGTGATCCTTCATCACTCGTGGAAATCAATTTATTCAAGCTGTAACGTGATTGAAGAATTCTGTTACTTCTCGGCAATCAAAGAGGCTTTTAATTCTGCAGTCTCGTTATGAGATATTGCTGCCATCTTTTTCCAACAGGCTTGGAGTTCTGTTGCACCGACATAGCAACACCCATGTTTTTGATGATTTTTTAATTCCCATTCAAAAACTTTTCCATTCATAGTCATTTTTTAAGCGCATAAGAACTGAATTCCTGTCGTTCGTCACCCATCACTGCGTTCGTCCAGTACACACTGCAAAAGGCTTGATGGCAAAGTCGTTTTCTATGTTCAAGTTCCTTGTACCCAACCTTTCGCGCTCTTTGTGCACTTCAAGGAATTCAGAAAGACTACAATACAACCCAACGAGCTGTACACCATGCCGTCGGGACTGGTATGCATGACGCAAATATGTTGCGAGTGGTCTCGCAGTGTTCTGCCATTGTGCTTCGTTCCATGTTCCCTGAGCTCAAGTTTGGTCGACACGTGGCGTCGTTGCGGCGCCATTGGTGTTGTGTTTCCCGTGTCTTTTCTTATACACAGTGTTCTACGAAGAAATGCCTCTGTGTAGCCGCTGGTGCCGAGGTCGTGGATTACGTTTTTGCTTCTTTCCTTCCGCAGCTGTGGTGACAATTGGTGGTTAGATTATCGGTTATTTCTTTACTTATTTTAGCTTTCTCGTTTAGCTAGTTTTCTGTATTCTTGCCCAAGAAAGGTGATCCAGAATTTTTTTTTCGTGGGAATGACCATAGGTATCTGCGTACATGGTTGCAGCTCCACATTTCCAAGTTGTACGACTCGGACTGCCCTGCCGACGGCCCCTATTCTCTTTCTGCTCTAGCAGCCATGACCGTCACGTTCTTTCAAACCTTCTCCTCCTACCTACTTCTAAACTATTTTTTCCACTCTCCCCTTTCCCTTCAAGGGACTGAGACGTGGTCTCGCAAGGAAAGATAGTGTCTTTTTCTTTTTCTTCAACCACACATTCATCCATTCAGGGGAAGGTTGCATGCAGTAACTGGTTTGGAAAGCAGGTAAGGTTCGCGGAAAGTCACCTCACCTACCCTGATTTGTTCCGGGTCAACGCTCTCGAGGTGCGCCAAAAGAGGCGACAACACGAAAGTCATACTTCGAATTCTTTAGGGCTGTTGGCTCCCCTCGTCAAAAACTCTTTGGACACGCCTGACTGACTGACGGCCTAGGAAGAGCTGTCGGAAATCGAGGCAGCTTGATTTGTTTGACGTGCCATGAGACGCGCTGAATAATTAGCCGAGAGGTTGGGATTCGTCGTCAGGTATGTTTCCCACACTTTGTGGTGCTTTCAAGTCTTTCACTCCCCCACGCCCTAGCCTGCCTAGCGCTGCAGGCCCTATTCTGCACGTTCGATGCAACGTTATCGCACTGTGCTGTGTTGTGCGTATTATTGCATTATGACCTACGTTGTGTTTCTCTCTCGCCGTGTGACGAACTGAACGTGCATCCTTTCTATTTCCTGGGTAGAAAAGAAGGCAGTGTTTGACTTTCTCTCTCTTTCTCCTTCTCGTTTTTTTTAATCTTTATTCGCTGCGCCGTGCTCCCTGCTAGGCTGCAGAAATTAGGCGCCTTCTTCTAACCACTACCCCCACCATTTGGGGGACGGAGATGAAGACGACAATTTCTTTGGACTGCCCTGATGAGCCAAGATCTCCTAGGAGACAAGACAGGACAAGACTGCCCTGGACTGAATGGACAGGCAGTCTGTCCATTTACAGTGATCTGCAAGGCGGCTTTCCTATAAGGTTTATTTTCTAGCCAAAAACTATCGTTCACAGACTGCTTTTCTCCCTCATTGTGTCTTTCCCTCTTCGAATTCCAGCGAATGCACGCGAGTACAACAAAATGTCACCTCTCCAAATTCCAGCAAAGGCACGCGAGCACAAGATCGCAAAAAGGTGAATGGCAAAAGCAAAATGAGCGAGAAAAGCAGTCTGTGAACGAGAGTTTATGGTTGGAAAACTAACCTTACAGAAAAGCTGCCTTGCAGGTTATTGCAAACTGTCTATTGTTTTCTCCTGCAGAGAATTTTAGGAAGATCACGGCTTAAAACGCGAGCACCGAGATGCTCTGAACCAGCTCTCAGAAGCTCTCATCAAGCTTCCATGATGCTACCTTTAGTGTGTAAATAGTGAACATAAACGTTGCTCTTATCAGCCCCGGCTACTCTGCTTGACTTCTACCTGAGACTTGGCTAGCTCCTTCGAACACATCACGAGCAAGCAAAAGGGCACGGAGTTGTAAAGATGAAAATGTGCAACATCACATCGCTTTTATGACGTGACATATTCGTTCTCCGCCGCATTCGCCCGATCGTGTCCACATATAACTTTCCCGTTTTATAGCGACGACACACCGTTGATTGCGGTCACGTCATTGAATGTCATTTAAACAGCGGTTGCATTATTTATTTGAAAATTACTTCTTCATAAAGTATGGTGAAGTAATTTATTATTTGGCCACCTGAGGAGCTTTCTAACTTGACTTGTTTTTTTATCAAGACTTGAATATAATGTTAAATTTTATTTGGTTGACTTAGAGCATTACCTTCGCAACAGAAGTACATCTGTCAGCGACAATCATTCTTAACCTCTCCCATAGTCGAGAGTTCGACGGAATGCCGTCTGGTCAGGTAAATGCATTGTTGAATAAAACAGGTCACTGACCAATGTCAAACAAAACAATGACGTTTCGGGACCCGTACGGATCCCTTGTTCACAATCTAAAAAAAAATAACCTCTCCCAGTGCCAGTAGGTCCGTTCAAGTTACGTGATGAAAACCAGTTTGCTGAACTATGTCATATGACATGTCGCTCAAATGTCGGTCTCTGCATTTTCGATGAATCCAGCCGTCTTTTGTAAATTGTCTACTGGCAAGTTTTTTTAAATTTTGTTTTGTTCTTTTTAAAACTGATGGTCTCAGACAAGCTTATTACGCCTCTTCTCACCACTGGATAGCCGTTGTTACGCGCGGCGCCTGGGCCGATGGGGGAGGGCCGCGTTCTTTGTTCATCAAACAAGTCACCGATGGGCTGCCAGCCGTGTTTTGTCCATCTTAGCCGGGAAGTGAGGTGGCATTCCGACACCATAAGACGTTCGACGAGACGACTACAATGGTTTCTTGGTGTCACAGGTGCAGTGTGGTGGCCACGCCCTAATCAAAGACCTTGACTTGAGCGAGTGTGAGTGGCACCGTCAGAAATGGTGTGTGTGTCTCGTGATTCAACAGCGCATTCTGGACCGATTCCCTGATTAAGTTAAAATGTACACTTTATAGTGAGCCACCCAGCTCATTCGCAAGAGACCTCTCGCCCTGTCTGTACAGAATGTAATAAATACTCTGTTAAGTTTGCCATCTTACTCCTGTGTGCACATGCGTTTTCTTTTCTGTCTCTCTACACGCCCTTTCTTGCCCCTATTTCTCAACCCTCAGTGCTAGGCAGCAAACCGGATGCCAAGATATGGTTAATCCCCCAGCCTTCCTTTCTCTCTCTTGCCATCTTACTGCCTTGGCATCTTCATCCCGGGTATCCAATGTCTTAAAAGGCCGGTACAAACAGACAAGTTAAAAAATAAAACAGATGGTGAATATTTTCTGCAGCATGTTCAGACGCTGCATATAAGTGGTCATCCTCGAAAATTATCAACTTTAACACCGCGGACAGGTGCTGATATACCCTGAGTAGGTTCGAGCATGTATTAGGCCTCGACGCTTTTAATCTTCATTAAACTTCTCCCTTTCGATTTCATCCTTCGGGGTTTTGTTTAGTTCTTCATCTAACGCCTAACCTCCATGTCCTTCCTCATTTATTCCTCCTCCTCCCTTCATCTAACGCACTGCATTCGTGCTGCACTGCTACCACTACATTTCTTCTTTATGTACGCCCTGTTTCGGGCACAATTATAGGCTGCCATCTTGGACTGATAATGATGCCGTTTTCCATCGGTATGAATATTCGAATTGTGCTATGGCGAACTCGCACGCATCAAAACGCTGGGCCATTACATTCAACGTCGTATCACCATAATCATAGCTAATTATGACACAAAAAACAGATAAATTGCTTCTAAGCCTAAGATGGCAGTGTCTATGCTTTACTGTAACTTTTACATTTATTTTTTGTTAATTTGTCCAATATGTCAGTTCATGCAGCGGCCGCCGAACTCGTTCCGCTGTTCATAGTGGTACTCTCGGTCTCTGAAGCTGGATGAAGATAACTAAGAAGCCTTGTTTTTACTGGCTACATAAAATGTGAAAGGAAGCTATAAATCACGATGAAAAAGAAGACAAATCTGTGAAAAGTCAGTACTGGCGCATAAATGGCGCGCCGATTGCGCCGATGAAAAACGTCGGCGGCGGCGGCGCGCCGATCAGTTCGCGTCGGCGGCGGCGCGCCGACCAGTCGGCGCACACCTCTACAAGCCACCCCCACACAAAAACGGCTGCTGCCCCGCATGGAAGTGCCGTCTTGCATTTTCCGGTTAGGCGATTTGTTTAAATAGTCGGGAGTGTCTAGCCATAGCCTCCTATATTTTCTGTGCCCGCTCGAAGGAGGCAGAGCCTCCGTCCGCGCTATCCCACCCGGCTGACGCCGTTCCCCAAGAGATGGCGCCACCAGCCCTGGGGAGCGTGAAGGCAGTTTGTCTTGGATCGCCGCAGGCCGCAGTCCACGTGCGCGTTGTGTTCCCGCGATTGAAGAACTTGTGCGTGTTCTCGTGATTCCATGGCCTACTGCTGTGTTCCAAAGTGCAAATCTGATGCGAAACGTAAGGTACCGGGGATTTCGTTCCATGAAATTCCTAGTGACAGTGAAGCGAGGGCAGCCTGGTTGAAAGCCATCGCTAGGAAAGACTGGACGCCGAACACGACATCACGCTACTCCGTTGTGTGCAGCCGACATTTTCTCCTGACGGACTACAAAGAAGGATGTAAAACTCGAAAACTCAAGAGGAGTGCAACTCCCAGCGTGTTCGACGACTACCCGGAGTACATGCAGCCGAAGCCGAAGAAACCGCGGAGTGATGCGGCTGCGAGGAAACGAGCGCTTGCTACTGACAACGCTGCTGCGCGGCCTCTCGAGACAAGGACTGCAACAGGCCTTTTTGTTGGAGCCGATGAAGACACCGTGCCTGCGGATGGACTTACCTCAAGTTTTAGCTCTCCGGGTCTCGCAGAAGTTCCGTGCTTCACCGTACCACTACAAGTTGAGGTGGATGCTCCTTCTGAACCTACCTCAAAGCACGAAGCCACCCAGGTAGATGTTCGCAGTAGTATTTCTGTTTTAGAACGTCAGAAATTCAGACGAAAGGAGCGCGATTTAAAGACGCAAATACAACGGCTTCGTCAAACAATTGACAAATATAAAGAAGAACTGAAGCAATTAAAAGAAGATTGCAATTTGACTGCTTTTGCCAAGGTAGTTGAAGCTGCGCGAGAAAAGCACGTAGGAGCCTGCATCCTCGTTGACCAGGTGAACAATTTCGCCAAAATCAGACCTACTTACTCCGAGGTTACTGTTCGTAATTGCATTGTGTTGAGAAATTTGTCAACAAAGGCCTATGAATTTATTAGAAGGGAAAATCTCTTGAAGCTTCCAAGCAGGGCCACGTTACAGAGGTTTCTGGGCGTGACTACTGGCGAAGTGGGATTTACAAGTCTCGTGAAAGAGCGTCTGAAAGCGGAACTAGAAAATCTGAGCTCCCAGCAAGCGAAAGTGTGTTCTCTGGTTGTTGACGAAATGAGAATACGGCAACGCCTGCAATACAACAAGCAGAGAGATGCCTTCGTTGGAGAGGTGGACTTGGGTAAGGATTGTGGAACACCAACAAAAGGAGAACCAGTCCTAGCAAATTCACTGTTGTGTTTTATTTTGTCAGGGCTCTCTGTGAGCATTCGAATACCCGTGGGGTATTTTTTCACCAAGAACTGCACTGGACAGCAACTGTTCATGCTGATAAAATATGTGCTAAAAGAAGTGGAGACAGCTGGCTTCATTGTAATGCGCATTGTGACGGACAATCACAAAATTAATGTCCTTGCTTTGGAAATGCTTTGCAGTGGGAAACTGCAGCATTCTATAAAGCATCCCCAAGATCCCGACCGAAGGTTGTTCATCGCCTTTGATCAATGCCATCTGATAAAGAATATCAGGTCGCAGTTCCTGGCCCGAGACATGGGAAAAAACGGTGAAGTTACATCATCTCATATAAAGAGCCTGTACAAGATGCAGCAGGGGAGTGTAATCAAACCTGTACGATTCCTCACACGGAAGCATGTATTTCCATCAAGTATTGAAGCCATGAACGTCCACAAAGCTGTTCAGCTTTTCTCTCCTGCAGTTACAGCAGCGTTGAAACTGTTGCAGGAGCAAGCTGGACACACGTCTGACATCACCTTTGCTGATGCAGGCCCAACAATTGAGTTCATGGACACAGTGCATCGATGGTTTGTCTTAATGGACGTGAGTAACTGTGTCCAACACATACACAAGAATATGCCAGACTGCAAGCAATACGAGTCTGCTTCTGATGAGCGCCTTGTGTGGCTCATGTCATCTTTCCTCGAATACCTTGAAGATTTGAGACGTGACTGCCAGCCAAAGCAGTTCCTCACTAAGGAAACGTATCAGGCACTTATGCTGACTACGATGTCTAATGTTGAGTGCACCAAATACCTACTAGATGTAGTCTCCTTCAAGTTTGTGCTGACGAGGAAATTCTCGTCTGACCCGATTGAATCCTTTTTCAGATGGATAAGAAGGTCAGCAGGAAGTAATGATCAGACTGACGTTCGGTCTGTTTTGTCTGGTGTTGAAAAAGCCTTAAAAACTGGCATAATTTCTGCTTCAAAGACCAGTAACGTAGTGGATTCATCAAGCCATGGCTCAGATGCACTTAAAGTTACAAGCAAACAGAAAGAAGTTGAAGCAAGTCAGTTTCCAGTAGAAGCTAGGAAGCTTCTTGAAGACCTCCTAAGAAGTCCCGCAAGCTTGCTTCTGACTGTGGACACAGCAGCACTTGCTATGGTGGGAGGCTTCGTGGCCCGTGTCATACAAGAAAAGATTGCTTGCAGCTCCTGCATTTCAGTTATCACAAAGCCAGCGTCCTCAGCCCCCATTGACAGTCTGATTAGGCACCAAGACAGAGGTGGGCTACTGTACCCCTCAAATGAGCTTGTTCATGTTTTGTACGCGCTAAAAAAGTACACTGAACTCATCTTAAACAAGCGCAGAGCAATACCAAGGCCTCTGCAGGAAACAGTCAGCAATGCTGTTTCTGCTATGGCAAACAGTGAAGTTTTTAAGCATGTTTGCATTGAGCACCGCTTGCAGTTTCTGGAGCTTGTTTGCATGAAATTTTGCAAACCTGTGTTCACGAACTACGCCCTGGGCGTGACTGACAAACACGATGTGAGGAAGGCACTTCACTACAAGCCCTTGTCGAGAAAAGCTCTAAAACTGTGAATTGTGTTTTTGCGGCTGCTTGACTGACTGTACTATTTTTCTTTCATTGATGTTAGGAATTTCCTATGCACCATATGCATCTTCGCAGAATACCAACAAAATAAAAGTTGATGTCCAGAACAAAGTAACAAGCGTTGTCACTTGAGTTTCGGGTTTTACTGCAAAACCGCAATGAAGGTGCGAGGCATGCCGTAATATAGGACTATGGATTAATTTTGATTAGATGCGACTCTTCACCGTGGCCGTCAAGACTGCGCGCTGGCAGGAAACCTGCCGGCGAGAAAAATGTTTTAACGCACACGTACGCAGCATATTTGCATTTCATATTCGTCAAAATGCGACTTTGAGGCTGCGAAACCAACCCGCAGCGTTGTGCTTCGCAATGTAATGCCGCTAAAGTAAGAAGCCGTCATGTGGTGCTGTCATGTCGCTTTCTTATATCTTTTTAAAGCGGCGAGGCAGCGACAAGTATTGTGGATTCACCTATGAAGCTCTAGGGTACCGGGGACTTAATATACCTGGGGACAAGTATGAGTTTAGCGCATCAGTTTATCGTGAACACGACGCAGCGCGTGCACAGACAACGCGACATGCAATCCGCATTCATACGCTTATGTTTACTTGTATGATGCATTTCTACTCACGGTAATGCTTGCTGACGATGGTAAAGTTGTCCAGGATGAATATAATAGTGCGTTTTTACATTTTTGTCGAAGATATTTATGCTTTCTGGGATGCTCACTGAGTAAGCAGAAAGACTACGCGTCGTCTGCACTCCCCAGGGCTGCCGGCGCCCCCTGTCGGCTCGTCTCGAACTAGACGCGACGGTGCAATAGAATGGAAAGCGTGGGGATCGAGCGGGCACAGAAAATATAGGAGGCTATGGTCTAGCGGTACGTCTAGACATAACAATAAAAGCCGTTAAAATTACGTCCAAAAAAAAAAGTGAACAAAAATGTTATTTAGGTTTCGCGTGACAACAATACAATACAGGCTTGTTTGTCGTTTAACACCGATCGGCACGCTTGCTGGATGTGAAGGAGTTGAAAGTCAAGGGCCGACGCTGCATCATCGTAGACCCCCAGGATCAGCAGGTGCGGCTGCGTCTTCATTGGCTGCTGTACGGCGTCAACGATGAAGACGTGCGAACGGCGTTGGCGGCTTATGGGAAGGTCGTACAAGTAACAAGGGAGCATTGGCGTGTTCAGGGTGTCAGCGACAAGGGTTCAACCACACGGACTGTGCTTCTTAAGCTCAAGAGTGGCGTGAAGGTTGAAGATCTCCCCCATCAAATCAGGGTGGCTGGTGAACTGGCACTTGTGGTTGCACCTGGTCGGCCAATGCAGTGTCTGCGCTGCCAAGGTACCGGTCATGTTAGAAGAGAGTGCAAGGTTCCCCGATGCTCGCGTTGTCGGCGGTTCGGCCACAGCGAAGATGCGTGCATGCGCACGTACGCATCGGCTATCGGATCAGCCGAAGGTGACGACACAGCAGAGTTGGTGATGGACGTGTCCGAGGCTGAAGACGCGGCGAAAGGCGCAGGCGACGCGGTGAACCCTGAACCTTTAACAGGTACAGTTACACCGACTGGTGGTGATGAACCAACAGCCAAAGCAGACATAGCATCTGGGGAGCTGGTTACTCAAGAGCCAGCCGGCAAAATCGAAGAAGGCTTCACAAGCACCTCATCGAAGGAGCCTGAGCCGGTGGAATTAACCGAACTCCCGGTGTCGTGCGAGAGTATCAGTGGTGGGGCGCCAAGCAAAAGACCCCGCGAGCAGCCTGCAGGACGGCGTGAGGCGTCCAGCGAAAAGCAAGAAGAGGGGCCACCTGCGAAGGCGACTTCGTTCAGACGCAGCAGCACAAGGCTGCGTCCCAACCCGATATCGGACAATCACTGGCCACCTTTGTCCTCCAGTGGCACGGGTCCACCTGGAGGCTCCGAAGATGTCTAGCTCTATAGCCTCTATGCTAGACGCCGAAGGTAAGCACCGTGCCCCGGGCTAACTTCTTCACTGTGTAGACATGGCTGCTGTACCGAATCTTAGAGTGGCAACGTTAAATGTTCGAGGTCTCGCCGCCAAGCGGAAACAGAGCCAAGTCTACAGGCTACTTGTGGATCATGATCTGGATGTACTTGCTGTACAAGAAACAAAAGTAGACGGTGAGGAGGGGACCCGGGGCATGGTGCTGAGGTTTACGGCGCGTTACCACGCAGTTGTAAGTCAAGCAATAGGCACGTCTGCAGGCTGCGTTTTGTTCATCAAGAAGTTACCGGGTCTGGTAGTGCAAGATACCTTCGCTTGCCCATCTGGTAGATTGGTTTCCTGTGATTTTGTATTCAATGAATGTCAGTGGCGTATAGTGTGTATTTATGCACCAACCATTTGTGAGGAGCGATCACTTTTTTTTTCAAGCCTAAAGCAGCACTTCACTTTGGAAAGGAAATCTGTATTACTTGGTGATTTTAACTGCGTCCTCAATGGGCGAGATCGAGCAAATGGACGCGTCAATTACGATAAAAGTAGTAGGACGCTAGCGGACGTAGTTACTCAATTCGAGTTAGAAGACGTGGGCAGCTGTATGGAGGGAACGCGGGAGGTGCGTTTCACACATTTTCAGGGGAATAGCCATGCGCGTCTTGATCGCATTTACGTGTCGCTTGAATTAATAGCCCACTGCAAGACATATGCTGTTTACCCAATACACTTTAGTGATCATTGTTTAGTTAAATGTGATATGGGAGAGAAAACACAAGGTGGAACTTTCTCATGGGAGCTGTGGAAGATGAATTCCACTCTGATCACTGACGAATATTTCCTAGATCAGGTTATGAACTGCATCAATGAAATAAAAATGGATGATGGAGCTAAACTTGCAGAACAATGGGAAGAGTTCAAGCAGCAAATAAAAATAAAAGCTATTGATCGTTCTTGCGCATTGAGTTATGAAAGGAAAAAGAAAGAAAAAGAACTCCGAAAGACTTTGGAAAGACTAGTAGATTTGGAGTGCAGACAACCGGGAGAGTATAAAATTGACATACGCAATATTAAGCAGAAACTTGCACTGCATGACGAGGAACGCTACCGCGGTGCACTCGTCCGTGCTAGGGCCGAGGCTTTAGCGGCTGGAGAGACGCCAACCAAAAGAGCGTTAGGGGTGGAGAAAACGAACGCTCGACGGAATCATATCGAGAAAATAGAGAAGGATGGTCGCGAAGTAACTGATACGGACAGCATTTTATCCGTATTTTCAAGTCATTTTGAAAACCTTTTTGCGTGTAGACAGGCAAACCTAGAAAGATTTAAAGACGAATATTTAGGACTCATGCCGCAAGTGAGTGAGGAAGTGAAAAACGCTTGGAATTATCTATATCTGCATCTGAAGTGGAACGGGCGATTGATAAGTTAAATCCTGGGAAATCTCCAGGACCAGATGGTCTTTGTGCCAAGTGGTACAAATGTTTTAAAAGCGAATTGTCTTCAATACTTGCGGGCGTTTTTAATGAGGCATATGAGGAAAAGAAATTACCACCATCCTTTGGTGAATCGCGTACCGTTCTGATTCCGAAAACAGACGAGGTTGAAAAGCTTAGGCACGTCACAGCGTACAGGCCAATCGCACTTACAAACGTTGACTACAAAATATTAATGAAAATTTTGGCGGCCAGACTTCAGTCAGTAATAAAAGATATCGTCGGTCCACACCAAACGTGTGGAATAAAAGGTCGGTCCATAGTTACTAACGTTCATAAAATGCGATCCGTGCTCGAATGTGTTGACACCTGTCATGCTCGTGTGGCCATACTCCAGCTGGATCTGGAGAAAGCGTTTGATTGCGTTTCCCACGCTCTTTTGTTTGAAGTATTGAAGCACATTAATGTTGGTAAGATAATTATTGACGGAGTAGCCATGGCATATCGGAACGGTAGTACGAGACTAATTATCAACAAGACATTGGGCCCCCCCATAAGAATCGAGCGCTCAGTGCGTCAAGGTTGCCCTGTTAGTCCACTTTTGTTTTGCATCTATATTGAAACTTTATGTCAGTCGATATTGCAGAATGACATCATTAATGGGTTTAGAGTACAATATTCAGAGGTCAAACTACTCGCATACGCTGATGATGTTGCGATTTGTAGCACTACCTATGTCGGTATTGAAGAATCAATCAGAGTTTCTAAATATTTCGCCGAGGTTACAGGAAGCCACATAAACTGGGGTAAATGCCTCGGCTTCTGGCATGGATATTGGCCTTCAACACCAGAATTTTTCGCAGCCATTAAATGGACAAGAACGCCAGTTAAATATCTTGGAGTACCGCTCGAGTCATACAGAAGTACTGATGAATATTGGACACAGCAAACGAAAGAAATTAAAGAAAAAGCGAATAGGTGGAATGCAACTTATCTGTCCATGTTTGCTAGGGCTACTGCATGCAACTGGTTTTTTGTGTCTAAGCTGTGGTATGTGATGCAAGTGCTGTACTGTTCCCGGGTCAATGTGCAAAAATTACATCGGGTGTTTGCAATATTTGTGTGGGGGTCTAACTGGGAAAGGTGCAGTCGCACGAATTTGTTTAGACGGGTGAAGTGTGGAGGCCTTGGGCTAGGACATCTGTTTATCAAACAGTTAGTAAATAGGTTTTTCTTTTTTCGTGAGACGAGAGATCCTTTCCTACTAACAGTGTGTCAAACAAGACTAAGTAGACTGTTGCCCGAGTTTGTTGTGAGCACCCATGTTACCCCAGGGGCTGTGCAAGGATACATGAAGGAAGTAGTGGCCAGCGTGCGGTTTTTGTGTGTTCGCTTTTCAACTGACTACCTGTGGTCTGTTGGAAAGAAAAAACTGTACAAAGATTTATGTGACACGATGCTTCCCGTCCCACTGTACAGAGCGCTATATACAGCACGCAAGGGTCAGAACGTACTTAAACGAGTAAAAAAAATGCCAGCAGCTCCAAGCGCGAAAACGTTCTTTTTCAAATTACACACTGGAACACTTCCTGTAAGAACCTTCCTAGAGGAGCGTGGGTTTTATATGCCTTGGGGATCTCACTGTCTAATCTGTAAGAAACCGGAAACTATTGACCATGTTTTCCTGCACTGTTGGGAAGGAGTTTATTTTTGGGACGTATTACAAAGGACAATCAAAAAAGAGTTTCCGTTAGACCCTCATGGTATCAGGTATTTGGCAATAGAGAACGAGGATGGATTACCTTTCGATTTTCTCATGATGACTGCCTTGC
Organism: Rhipicephalus annulatus; assembly: GCA_013436015.1. Taxonomy (NCBI): domain Eukaryota; kingdom Metazoa; phylum Arthropoda; class Arachnida; order Ixodida; family Ixodidae; genus Rhipicephalus; species Rhipicephalus annulatus. The sequence goes on along the minus strand of WOVY01002066.1, from coordinate 16,721 downwards.
ACAGTATATGGCGCTCTAGAATGGCTGGATTTCATTGTGACCCAGACAGAAGACCAGCAAGAGAGTATTTTAAGGAAAGCATCTCAAGATTTCTTGAGGTAGTAAGAACAGACGAATGTGTACCTTCATGGGTAGAAAGGGTAGAAGCCCTACTGACCATGAAGGAATTCTAGGATGCGATATGTTATAGTTAAGTTTTAAGTTTTTTTGTATTGTATGTAGTGAATTGTAATATATCTTAGTAACCCGTTTGTGGAGTTTACCGGAAATAAAAAAAAAAAAAGGCAGCTGTGGCGTAGTTGCTTAAAGCAACACATGAACTGGTGAGGTCGGTGGTTCAAGTCCCATTGCAGTAATCGATTATTTCCCCCTTTTTTTTGTTCACGCATGTATTGTTTTAACATTTGCGCCTCCTCATCAGCCCAACTTGCTGCTGGTGGTGGTCCCGTCCACAGGCCCTTCAATATTGGATCTTCGATGACGCTTGAAGGATTGACTATACTTATTATGATAAAGTGTTTTGCGAATTAGTGCTCTTAATCGGCGAGACGCAAAAAGCCACAAAAACTCGAATGCAGCTGGCTGCATTGGTTTCTTCCGCACAGGTGTCAGGAATGTTAATTTCCACGGTTTATCAAAGTCTTGATGACAGAAAGGTGCACTGCAACGTAGTTTTGGGAGCCTTTTTTATGTCGCTCAGTGTACCATCACCTGACGAGGTAACCAGCAGGCCGCTTTCTTTAAAAATACTGACGTGTCACCGCAATGTTCTCGGCGATCAGCACTTGATAAACAATGCCCAAGGGCAAGTGCCGACGGCGTTAGCCCGTCTAACTACTTGTCTGCGTTGCTCAAAAGCACGCGCGGCCTGTGACAGCACGGGAGCGTTCACGTTGCAACGGATGAGAACGGCCGTACGTGTTCGCACTTGACAAAACAGACAGCAATGCAGTAGCTCTGGCCTTCGGAGATCACAGGCTTCGTAAGAACATTACAATAAAGTTATTTCCATCCATCGTATGAACACTTCGCCGACGCACTGGGGTTTCATGCATGTGCGTCCGGTCAGTCACACGTGAACCGTGCGAAAGCATTTATTTCATCGTCGACCTTGTCCTTCGCGACAAGCAAAACCCGGCAGCAAGAACACTTTCTCCTTTGACAACACCACGCTTGGCATTGCAATCTAGAAAATGCAGTACGTCCAACGACTGTAATCCGCACATCATACTGAGAAACTTTATGGCGCACACACTCAGATGAAGCTGCGGCGCGGTGGATGGCCGCGCTAGCTCCAACCACCAGGTTCAACTAAGCATCCAGCAATCACATGAAGCAGCGACGACACTCCAGTCCTCCTTGGGAGTGCCCTAGGCCATGGCCACGATTTCATCGGAGTTTTCATTATCAACAAATTACAGGCGGCTACTATCTTGCAGTGTTTACCTTTCGCAGCCGCAGCGCCCATGGCGCCCCCCTGTATTCAAAATACTTGTAGTATGTAATTAAATAACAAACCTAAGCTAACTGACTCGTTCAACACCTGCTTAGTAAACGTTTCGTAGGTTTAACGCATTACGCACGAATATTTCGCACACTTATGTAGCTTTAAGTAATAATTTTTTCGGTGACGTCACTTCCGTGCGGCGCAGAAGCCACTTCTGTGTGGGGATCGCTGCTGCGCGGCGCAGGAGATGCTGCCTTGCATTTTATAACTAAGGTATTATTGCACACTGAGAATGGATGTCACAGTAGCAGACAAAATGTGCTGCATTTGTACGCTTTACAAGATTATAAGCAGCACGACATTTGTGGACTTGGAAGGTGACCACTTCAGTTCGAACTGCATCGGTCGACGATTGCCCCGCCGCGGTGGTCTAGTGGCTAAGGCACTCGGCTGCTGACCCGCAAGTCGCGGGTTCGAATCCCGGCTGCGGCGGCTGCATTTCCGATGGAGGCGGAAATGTTGTAGGCCCGTGTGCTCAGATTTGGGTGCACGTTAAAGAACCCCAGGTGGTCAAAATTTCCGGAGCCCTCCACTACGGCGTCTCTCAGTGGTGTTGGGACGTTAAACCCCACATAACAATCAATCATTGGTTGATGATTCAGCGGCTTTAGCTAACGGTGTATCTGTGGTAGCATATTTTAAGAATTGCCTCTCTGCAAAAAGTGTGCAGACATGCACTTAGTTACGCTGTATAGAGTACCTCGTACTCTAAATCGTTACACTCACTTTTTTTTTAACTCTACATTTTGGGGTACGACGTGACGCCTTTCAGCTCTCCCATAGTGGAGTACCGAATACTCTAAATCATTAACCACTTTTTTTAAACAATTTGCGAACGGTCACTAAGAGGCCCACGGTATGGCCTAGTACTCCCCTATAGTAGAGTACCAAGTACTCTAAATCGTTCACCAGTTTTTTTTTTTTCTAAACACATGTCTGTATATCTGTTCTGTAGGCCCGCGTCATGCGCGCGCCGCATTCTGCATTAGAGTTTCAATCTCTTTGGCGTGATGTCCCTGGCGGAAGGGATGAAGCACCTTTCCTTCCTCCGTGGGATGAAGCATTAACCTCCTCAGACCTTTTGTCCCCCCACAGGGACATTGGTTCACAGGCGACGAGAACTACAACGGTTGTGCAGCGGAAAGAACCAATGTCCCGCCAGGAGAACAAGGTTTGTGGCGCCATCTACCTTGAGCTCGGCGAAATGTCTCCCGCTCGGAAAAAAACAAGGCGGCAATCAGCGCCAGCACGTTTTATGGCAAGACGGCCAGGTAAGTCACTTTAATGTTGGTCTTAACGCTTTTCATTTTAAAAAATTGCAACGGGGTGCAAAGGTTTAATGCCTGGAGAACACGTTGACACCGTTTAGAGAAAACCATTGACTTTATTGGGACCTTCGCAGCTTACTAAGTTTAGTATCCTCACAAAGGGACATTGGGTTCATGTGCGTGTTTATATTGAAGTCAGATGGCCGACTAGCACATTCTTTTTTATGAAAGTTTACCAGTGGGAATTCAAGTCTAGCTTCCTGTTGATTTGTAATTCCAGGCTTATCCACCACGAAGGTTCCTTTTGGCGTTGCATAAGTGGTTGCCAGACTGAAAGGTAGGTTGTTGCCAGAATGCCGCTAAATTTGGCGGAACATTTTTTTCTTGTAGTTGTGGCTTTTTTGTAATAGTTTGGTACTAACCGCGGTGCATTTCTTGGCTGAAAATTTTTCTCCTGTAGTTGTGGCTTCTCCGTAAGAGATTAGTGCTATTCGCGGTGCATTTCTTGGCTGAAAATTTTTCTCTTGTAGTTGTGGCTTCTCCGTAAGAGTTTGGTGCTATCCGCGGTGCATTTCCCGAGTGCATGAGCGACGCTGGCCGTTTTAATTAACGGAATGAACCGCGCATTAGAGAATTCGTCTTATTTACGGAATGAACCGCGCTTAGCAGAAGTCGAGCGCGGTGCTGCTGCGCAATTAAGAGGTCGTTGTAATTAACGAAATGAACCGCGCCTAGCAGAAGTCGAGCGCGACGCTGCTGCGCAATTAAGAGGCCGTTTTAATTAACGGAATGAACCGAGCCTAGCAGAAGTCGAGCGCGGCGCTGCTGCGCAATTAAGAGGCCGTTTTAATTAACGGAATGAACCACGCATTACAGAATTCGTTTTATTTACGGAATGAACCGCGCCTAGCAGAAGTCGAGCGCGGTGCTGCTGCGCAATTAAGAGGCCGTTTTAATTAACGGAATGAACCGAGCCTAGCAGAAGTCGAGCGCGGCGCTGCTGCGCAATTAAGAGGCCGTTTTATTGAACAGAATGAACCGCGCATTAGAGAATTCGTTTTATTTACGGAATGAATCGCGCCTAGCAGAAGTCGAGCGCGGCGCTGCTGCGCAATTAAGAGGCCGTTTTATTGAACAGAATGAACCGCGCATTAGAGAATTCGTTTTATTTACGGAATGAATCGCGCCTAGCAGAAGTCGAGCGCGGCGCTGCTGCGCAATTAAGAGGCCGTTTTATTGAACAGAATGAACCGCGCATTAGAGAATTCGTTTTATTTACGGAATGAATCGCGCCTAGCAGAAGTCGAGCGCGGCGCTGCTGCGCAATTAAGAGGCCGTTGTAATTAACGGAATGAACCGCGCCTAGCAGAAGTCGAGCGCGGCGCTGCTGCGCAATTAAGAGGCCGTTTTAATTAACGGAATGAACCGCCCATTACAGAAGTCGAGGCGCGTTCTCTTGCTGTGTGTTCAGCTGTGCGATTAAGATATCGCGTCTCAGTATTATGGATACGGGCAAAACTGAATAGGGTCGCAGGAGGTGATGCGCTGCCCACCTCCCCCTTACTTTTCTTTTTTTTTTCCTCTCTCAGCTGATCCTGTCGCGTCGACCGCGCGCTACGAGGGGGGACGCTATGCTTCCCCTAGCTGTGTCAGCACAAGACATATCGTTCGGACTCGTATATACACGTTATGAATAAGCGTTCCAAGGCTGGTTAATCGGGGTACGTCGGATATGCTACAGCTATGTACGCCTGGAAGGCTGCTTTATCGAAGCAGATGGAGGGAATTAAGCGCGACTTGCGCGTACCTGTAAATGGGACCCGGCCGACGAGCCGCTGTCGCTTACAGGGCCCCACCCACAATAAGCACAAATCGTCTCTCAGCTCAAGAGCGCAGTATAAAACAATAGGGTGGGTACATAAGAATAAAATGGCATAATATGTCTCAGTACACGCTCATCACTCACGATATGGCAGGGATCCCTAAACGGGATATCGGCGAGCGATCACCTCCATTAATCGAAGGAAAGGGTCTTTCACGTTGAGACGTGCAACGACCAAGTACGTCTCGAGAGGCAAAAAAAAAAAAGGAGCCTTGCCCCTGTCTACCTTGCATCGTGAGTGTCCCGCGGAGCTGGGACAGCTAGCTGTTTCCTGCAACTATTGTACCTGAAGTGTAGGTCTGCTCGTTTTTTTGCCGGGGCAATTGTACGTGATGACTTACTGCATCCTGGGTCACCATAATTAAGCCGAGGTCCTTGCGAATTCCCCATCACTCGATGTCAGCGGCCGCTTCTGTGCTGTTCCCGACTGTCTGCAGGTCGAACTGCCGCTCGAAGCGATGGCGTCTTCGACAGTCCGATAACGCGACGGCTCCTGAAATGGTGACAATGTACTTTGCACAACTAACGTTACGGCAATTCGTAAGGATCACGATCCTAAAGCTTAGGGATTGCGACCGAGATAGGGAGCACCAAATAAGGACATTTAAGAGGTTTACGTGAGCAAGTTTGGCCATGTATCGACGCCCAATGCACCGAGGTGGAGTACGTGCCCTGGGTGGTGTACTGTTTATGTGATACGTCGGTCACATCACGTAGCATCACGTAACGTGGTTCGCACTCCCACTCAAGTCACCATAGCTGTAAAGAAGGAGGGGCACCGAAGTGGAGTACGTGACCTAGGTGTTGTGCGATTCCAGGCGTCTTCGCCTATCCCGTATTTTCACACGTATGCTCGCGTCGCGTCGGCGCCGTGACTCGCCCCTCTTTCTCCGCAGACACTCGCGTCGGGTCGGCGCCATGTCAACCAACGTTAGAGGTACAAAAAGGTTTTTTTTATGTTTTTTTTATTCCAGGCGTCTTTGCCCACCCCCTCTTTCTCCGCAGGTGCTCGCGTCGGGTCGGCGCCATGTGAACCAACGTTAGAGGTCCAAAAAGGTTTTTTATGTTTTTTTTTTATTCCAGGTGTCTTTGCCCATCCCGTCTTTCTCCGCAGGTGCTCGCGTGGCGTTAGGGCCGTGGCCCATTCACTCTTTCTCTGCAGATGCTCGTGCCACGTCGACCCACCCCCTCTTTCCCCGCTGATGCTGCATCACGTAAGCGCCCTGTCAACGTTAGAGCGCTCTATCCACCTTTCACCTCATGACCCTTATAAAAGGCTGTAACGTTAGCCATGCAAGCTACACTGTTACCAGTTCAGGAAGCGTCTCGTCATGGCCACGCCACGGATAGACCCCAGCATTGTCGAAATCGCCGGCATCATAAGGTACCCTGCCGCGGAAGAGGCCTTCTTTTGTCGCCTGAGCCATCGCTTCGACCGGCAGCACATTCTTCCCGGGACGACGGTGTACAGCGACGAGTGGGCCGCGTACCAGTGCATACCTAGACTTGTGGATGCCAACGAAACACCGCTAAACTTGGACTGGCACACCGTGAACCACAGTGTCAACTTCGTTGATTGTACGACAAGCGCCAACACGCAAAGGATTGAAAGTGAATGGCAAAAGGCCAAGCGCCGTCTCGTTCGCAACAGCAACAAGACGACTACCTCACTTATGCCGTCTCACCTCGCCTGGCTTTGGTGGAGATCAATTAACGCACGTCCCAACGTGAAAGACCCTTTTCTTCTATTAATAGAGGTAATTGCTAGCCGGTATCCAGTTTAATTGTGATTAGCGCGTAGTGAGACATATTGTCATTTTATTCTTATGTTTATGTTGTCATTATATTGTATTATTATTATTGTCATAATTATGTTTATTATGGCATTTTATTCTTATTGTTGTATACTAAGCTCTTGAGCTGAGAAACAATACACAATCATTATTTGGAATTTTGGTAGTTTGTTTACAGGTACGCGCAAGTCGCGCTTAATTCGCTCCATCTGCTTCGATAAAGCAGCCTTCCAGGCGTACATAGCTGTAGCATATCCGACGTACCCCGATTAACCAGCCTTGGAACGCTTATTCATCACATGTATATACGAGTCCGAACGATATGTCTTGTGCTGACACAGCTAGGGGAAGCGTAGCGTCCCCCGTGGTAGCACACGGTCGACGCGACACGATCAGCTGAGAGAAAAAAAAGTAGGGGGGGAAGGGGGCAGCGAATCACCTCCTGCGACCCTATTCAGTTTTGCCCGTAATCCCTAACACTGAGACGCAATATCTTAATTGCACAGCTGCGCACACAGCAAAAGAACGCGCCCCAACTTCTGCTAGGCGCGGTTCATTGCGTTAATTAAAACGGCCTCTTAATTGCACAGCAGCGCCGCGCTCGACTTCTGCTAGGCGCGGTTCATTCCGTTAATGACAACGACCTCTTAATTGCACAGCAGCGCCGCGCTTGACTTTTGCTAGGCGCGGTTCATTCCGTAAATAAAACGAATTCTCTAATGCACGGTTCATTCTGTTAATTAAAACGGAATTAAAATGGCCTTTTAATTGCACGGCAGCACCTTGCTCGACTTCTGCTAGGCTCGGTTCATTCGGTTAATAAAAACGGCCAGCGTCGCTCATGCACTCGCGAAATGCACCGCGGATAGCACCAAACTCTTACGAAGAAGCCACAACTACAGGAAAAAAATTTTCAGCCGAGAAATGCACCGCGGATAGCACCAAACTCTTACGAAGAAGCCAAAACTACAGGAGAAAACTTTTTAGCCAAATTTAGTGGCAGTCTGGCAACAACCCTGTCCGATCGTACCGGCTTAAAGCCGGTACGCACCGATGATCTCACCAGAGAAAGATTGGCCACCCTGGTGCAGTATCTGGCCACCCCCTCCCGTAGGCATTCGTCAATTAACTCACGGCCCTCAGTCCCCACCAGCTGCGGAGCAACTGACCACGGCGGCGGTCACATCTGCAAAGCAGCAGAGGGTGCTAGGAATCTCTGGATACGGACAGGCCACCATCGGAACTTGAACTTAGCAACGTTTAACGTTAGAACGTTATCTAGTGAGGGAAGTCTAGCTGTATTATTCGAGGAGCTAGAAGGCATTAAATGGGATATAATAGGGCTGAGTGAGGTTAGGAGGACAGATGAGGCCTATACTGTGCTACAGAATGGGCACCTCATTTGCTATCGGGGCTTGGCAGACAGAAGAGAACTGGGAGTAGGGTTCCTAATTCACAGAAACATAGCTGGCAACATAGAGGATTACTATAGCATTAATGAAAGGGTGGTAGGCATTGTAATTAAACTGAATAAAAGATACAAAATGAAGGTAGTACAGGCTTACGCGCCTACATCCAGCCATGATGACGCTTCAGTTGAAAGCTTCTATGAAGATGTGGAATCGGCAATGAGTAAGGTGAAAACACAGTATACTATAGTAATGGGCGACTTTAATGCAAAGGTAGGGAAGAAGCAGGCTGGAGATCAGGCAGTAGGAGATTATGGCATCGGCACTAGAAACGCCAGAGGAGAGCTACTAGTAGAATTCGCAGAACGCAATAATCTGCGTATTTTGAATACCTTCTACCGAAAACGAGAAAACCGCAAGTGGACATGGAGGAGCCCTAATGGCGTAAATAAGAACGAAATAGACTTTATAATGACTGCACACCCAGGAGTCGTGCAGGATGTGGAAGTGGTTGGCAAGGTAAGATGCAGTGACCATAGAATGGTACGGGCTCGAATCCGCCTAGACTTGAAGAAGGAGCGACAGAAACTGATACGCAAGAAGCCAATCAATGAGCTAGCACTGAGAGGGAAAGTACAGGAATTCAGAGTGTCACTGCAGAACAGGTACTCTGCTCTTAGCGAGGAAACCAACCTTAGCGTAGATACAATAAATGATAATCTGACGAGTATCATCACGGAGTGTGCAGTGGAAGTTGGAGGCAGGGTAGCTAGACAGGACACCGGCAAGCTTTCCCAGGAAACAAAGAACCTAATTAAGAAGCGTCAAATCATGAAAGTGTCAAGTACAACAGACAAAATAGAACTGGCAGAGCTTTCGAAGTTGATTAATAGACGTAAAGTATGCGATGTAAGAAGGTATAACATGGAGAAAATTGAGCACGCTCTGAAAAACGGAGGAAGCGTCAAAGCAGTGAAGAAGAAACTTGGGATAGGCAAAAGGCGGATGTATGCACTAAGGGACAAAGCAGGCAAAATAACTACCAATATGGATAGGATAGTTAAAATAGCGGAGGAGTTTTACAGAGATCTGTACAGTAGCCAAGACAACCACGACCGTAATACTATAAGAACTAGCAATAACCCAGACGACAGCCCACCGGTAATGATAGAAGAAGTCAGAAAAGCTTTGGAGAGTATGCACAGAGGCAAAGCTGCTGGTGAGGATCGGGTAACATCAGATCTGCTGAAAGATGGAGGACAGATTGTGTTAGAAAAACTAGCCACTCTATTCACGAGGTGTCTCCTGACGGGAAAAGTACCAGCGTCTTGGAAGAACGCTAACATCATCTTAATACATAAGAAAGGAGATGACAAGGACTTGAAGAATTACAGGCCGATCAGCTTGCTCTCTGTAGTATACAAGCTATTTACAAAGGTAATTGCTAGCAGAGTAAAGAAAACATTAGAATTCAATCAACCAAAGGAACAAGCAGGATTTAGAACAGGCTACTCAACAATTGACCACATTCATACTATCAATCAGGTAATTGAGAAATGCTCAGAGTATAACCAACCATAATGGCATGATTTGGCCGCAAAAGAGACACATACAAGAAAAGGAACACTCAAACGACAAGCACAGGCGGCACTTCCAACTAAAGCAGACTGGGTGCAGACCCAGACTTAAGTACGAAAATATAGACATGCGCAGTCTTCATACAGCCCTACGCTATCCAACAATCAAACAATCTTGTCTCCGAAGCATACAACGTCACCGACGGTTCACTGATACACCTTTCACCTTTCTTTTTAATGTAATAGGCTTCCATCATCTCACGCGCAGTTTTGTACCTGCTTCTACCCAGAATCTTAAACTCATTAAAACGTGGTACACACCCACAGGCTTTACAGTGCATAGGCAAATGCGCCAAGCCATCGTTCATTAAATTTAATTCGTGCTCCCTAACTCGTTCATTGATGCAGCGCCCGGTAATCCCGATGTACGAGTTGCCACAAGAAAAGGGAATCTCATAAACAACGCCTTTTGCACATCTCCCGTACATCGTGGCGTGTTTTTTTCCGCAACCTTGACGGCTCACCTCCACCTCCCGAGCAGTTCTCGGGCACAGCTGAGCCAGCTTCATGGGCGCGGAGAAGGCGACAGGTACCCCATACCGGCCTGCAACCTTTTTCAGGTTGTGGGAGACCTTATGAACATAAGGAATCACTGCAGGTCTTACGGTTTCGGTTCTTTGTTCCCCCGTGGCAGCTCTAGTACCATCAACCTTAGCTTTCCGCAAAAGCGCTTCAGAGACAGCTGTCAATAGCGAGTCAGGGAAATTCGCAGCTAAAAGTCGCTGGGTCTGGTTTTCGAATGATGCCTGCATCATGTGCGTGCACGATTTCTCGAGAGTAGATCCCAGGCAGAGCGTAGCTATACCACGCTTAACTATTTCGATTGGCAAGAGTCATACGGCATTACACCTTTCTTGGCGCGAGGAAATATTGCCAGCACGTTTGCCCGTCATGGAAAGTTAAGCGGAGATCTAAAAATTGCAGGGTGTTACTTTGCGGCAGTTCTTGTGTAAAAACGAGTCCTTTCCCGTGAATCCTAAAAATATTTAAAATGTCATCGCAGCGCGTCAAGGAGCCCTGTCTGTTAAAAAGAATTAAAAAGTCATCCATATACCTAAAAACTTTGGCAACGTTCAAGGCGCTATGCAGATTAAAAGCTTCATGGAGCGACCTGTCAATACTAGATAAAAATATATTTGCACAGCAACGGAGCAATACAGGATCCAATGCAAATGCCGCGTTTCTGCAGAAAAAGCTGCTTGTCGAAAGATATAAAAGTGCTACGTAGGTAGGCTTCTAACAGAGTTAAAAAGTCGTCTATCGTTACACCAGCCGTATTTTGAAAGGGTATGGCGCCTAGTTTCTTACTTAATGGCATGATTTGGCCGCAAAGAGACACACACAAGAAAAGGAACACTCAAACGACAAGCACAGGCGGCACTTCCAACTAAAGCAGACTGGGTGCAGACCCAGACTTAAGTACGAAAATATAGACATGCGCAGTCTTCATACAGCCTTACGCTATCCAACAATCAAACAATCTTGTCTCCGAAGCATACAACGTCACCGACGGTTCACTGATACACCTTTCACCTTTCTTTTTAATGTAATAGGCTTCCATCATCTCACGCGCAGTTTTGTACCTGCTTCTACCCAGAATCTTAAACTCATTAAAACGTGGTACACACCCACAGGCTTTACAGTGCATAGGCAAATGCGCCAAGCCATCGTTCATTAAATTTAATTCGTGCTCCCTAACTCGTTCATTGATGCAGCGCCCGGTAATCCCGATGTACGAGTTGCCACAAGAAAAGGGAATCTCATAAACAACGCCTTTTGCACATCTCCCGTACATCGTGGCGTGTTTTTTTTCCGCAACCTTGACGGCTCACCTCCACCTCCCGAGCAGTTCTCGGGCACAGCTGAGCCAGCTTCATGGGCGCGGAGAAGGCGACAGGTACCCCATACCGGCCTGCAACCTTTTTCAGGTTGTGGGAGACCTTATGAACATAAGGAATCACTGCAGGTCTTACGGTTTCGGTTCTTTGTTCCCCCGTGGCAGCTCTAGTACCATCACCCTTAGCTTTCCGCAAAAGCGCTTCAGAGACAGCTGTCAATAGCGAGTCAGGGAAATTCGCAGCTAAAAGTCGCTGGGTCTGGTTTTCGAATGATGCCTGCATCATGTGCGTGCACGATTTCTCGAGAGTAGATCCCAGGCAGAGCGTAGCTATACCACGCTTAACTATTTTCGATTGGCAAGAGTCATACGGCATTACACCTTTCTTGGCGCGAGGAAAATATTGCCAGCACGTTTTGCCCGTCATGGAAAGTTAAGCGGAGATCTAAAAATTGCAGGGTGTTACTTTGCGGCAGTTCTTGTGTAAAAACGAGTCCTTTCCCGTGAATCCTAAAAAATATTTAACATGTCATCGCAGCGCGTCAAGGAGCCCTGTCTGTTAAAAAGAATTAAAAAGTCATCCATATACCCTAAAAACTTTGGCAAACGTTCAAGGCGCTATGCAGATTAAAAGCTTCATGGAAGCGACCTGTCAATACTAGATAAAAATATATTGCACAGCAAACGGAGCAATACAGGATCCAATGCAAATGCCGCGTTTCTGCAGAAAAAGCTGCTTGTCGAAAGATATAAAGTGCTACGTAGGTAGGCTTCTAACAGAGTTAAAAAGTCGTCTATCGTTACACCAGCCGTATTTTGAAAGGTGTATGGCGCCACTTTCTTCTATGCAGGATCTCACCGCAAAGAAGAGTTCATCATGTGGAATAGAATAAAAAGATCTTCCACATCTACTGAGAAGCCATTGTTGAGCGAGTGCTCATTATCTCTCAAGAACTGCACTATGTCTTTTGAACTGCTAGTGAAGAAGGGGTCCTTAATCTTAACGCACTTCAGCACCTTCTGTAAGTGCTTACTAAGTAAAAGCTGCCATGTGTCCCGTTCACTCACTATACTTCTGAAGGGTACCTCAACTTTGTGTGTTTTTGCGCTGAAGAATACGTTTAATGCCGTAGCTTTCATTTTTCTAATTATCTGTTGCTAACTTTTGCAACTTGAGGTCTTTACATAACTTGGAAACCTTACTCTTAACCTTTGATTCAGACTCTTAATCTGAACAAAATTCTTTCTTATAGCCTCTGCTGACTTCAAATTAAACATTTCTCGTGAAGCACTACAAAACACCCTTCTTTGTCAGCTTCCAATATGACAATATTCTTTCCCTACACAACGCTACTGTCTTTCGCATAACCTCAGTTTTATGACTCTGCCTGGTACCAGAAACACATTTTTTCAAGGCTTCTACAACCATCTAACAGACACCTCTCCTTATCCTCTGCCGAGGCTTTACTAGCCACAAATCTGTTAAGTGCCGCTAGTTCATGCACAGGGACCACTGGCATCGATGCAATACTTGGGTCCCTTGGAAAGAAGCGTTGCCGAGTCCTCCGGTAGGCTCACGTTTCCTACATTACCACATTTGATGACTTCGTCGTTGATTACTGTCCTTGTATTATTTACAACATTGTCCAATGATTTGTTTCCACCAGTATTCCGTCATATGATGGATGATGCGTCTGGAGGTTCTTAACTTCTCTTCCGCTACCCATGAAACATCATTCTTCAGGTGCACAATGCGTAGCCAGTCGTGAAGTAAGCGTACTTGTCTCCACAATTCTGAACGCAGAATTTTGCACAGCCGGGCAATTGTGGCCCTTAGAAGAAGCAACATGGCCAAAGAGGGAACTCACTTCAGGTGGCGTAAGTCCTTTGCGTATGCAGAAACCGATGTATCTTACACGGCAGGTAGTTGCAACAATGGAACTGACGATGATGTCGACGTTTGATAGGAAGTCCGGAGAAGACACACACGAAGAGAGGCCAGTTTGCACTAGAAATATATGTAATAATACTGATTGTTGGCCTAGTTGGTATTTACTTAATGGCATGATTTGGCCGCAAAAGAGACACATACAAGAAAAGGAACACTCAAACGACAAGCACAGGCGGCACTTCCAACTAAAGCAGACTGGGTGCAGACCCAGACTTAAGTACGAAAATATAGACATGCGCAGTCTTCATACAGCCCTACGCTATCCAACAATCAAACATCTTGTCTCCGAAGCATACAACGTCACCGACGGTTCACTGATACACCTTCACCTTTCTTTTTAATGTAATAGGCTTCCATCATCTCACGCGCAGTTTGTACTGCTTCTACCCAGAATCTTAAACTCATTAAACGTGGTACACACCCACAGGCTTTACAGTGCATAGGCAAATGCGCCAAGCCATCGTTCATTAAATTTAATTCGTGCTCCCTAACTCGTTCATTGATGCAGCGCCCGTAATCCCGATGTACGAGTTGCCACAGAAAAGGGAATCTCATAAACAACGCCTTTTGCACATCTCCGTACATCGTGGCGTGTTTTTTTCCGCAACCTTGACGGCTCACCTCCACTCCCGAGCAGTTCTCGGGCACAGCTGAGCCAGCTTCATGGGCGCGGAGAAGGCGACAGGTACCCCATACCGGCCTGCAACCTTTTCAGGTTGTGGGAGACCTTATGAACATAAGGAATCACTGCAGGTCTTACGGTTTTCGGTTCTTGTTTCCCCCGTGGCAGCTCTAGTACCATCAACCTTAGCTTCTCCGCAAAAGCGCTTCAGAGACAGCTGTCAATAGCGAGTCAGGGAAATTCGCAGCTAAAGTCGCTGGGTCTGGTTTTCGAATGATGCCTGCATCATGTGCGTGCACGATTTCTCGAGAGTAGATCCCGGCAGAGCGTAGCTATACCACGCTTAACTATTTTCGATTGGCAAGAGTCATACGGCATTACACCTTTCTTGGCGCGAGGAAAATATTGCCAGCACGTTTGCCCGTCCTGGAAAGTTAAGCGGAGATCTAAAATTTGCAGGGTGTTACTTTGGCGGCAGTCTTGTGTAAAAACGAGTCCTTTCCCGTGAATCCTAAAATATTTAAAATGTCATCGCACGCGCGTCAAGGAGCCCTGTCTGTTAAAAAGAATTAAAAAGTCATCCATATACCTAAAAACTTTGGCAAACGTTCAAGGCGCTATGCAGATTAAAAGCTTCATGGAGGCGACCCTGTCAATACTAGATAAAATATATTGCACAGCAACGGAGCAATACAAGGATCCAATCAAATGCCGCGTTTCTGCAGAAAAAGCTGCTTGTCGAAAGATATAAAAGTGCTACGTAGGTAGGCTTCTAACAGAGTTAAAAAGTCGTCTATCGTTACACCAGCCGTATTTTGAAAGGGTATGGCGCCACTTTCTTCTATGCAGGATCTCACCGCAAAGAAGAGTTCATCATGTGGAATAGAATAAAAAAGATCTTCCACATCTACTGAGAAGCCATTGTTGAGCGAGTGCTCATTATCTCTCAAGAACTGCACTATGTCTTTTGAACTGCTAGTGAAGAAGGGGTCCTTAATCTTAACGCACTTCAGCACCTTCTGTAAGTGCTTACTAAGTAAAAGCTGCCATGTGTCCCGTTCACTCACTATACTTCTGAAGGGTACCTCAACTTTGTGTGTTTTTGCGCTGAAGAATACGTTTAATGCCGTAGCTTTCATTTTTCTAATATCTGTTGCTAACTTATGCAACTTGAGGTCTTTACATAGCTTGGAAACCTTACTCTTAACCTTTGATTCAGACTTCTTAATCTGAACAAAATTCTTTCTTATAGCCTCTGCTGACTTCAAATTAAACATTTCTCGTGGAAGCACTACAAAACACCCTTCTTTGTCAGCTTCCAATATGACAATATTCTTTTCCCTACACAACGCTACTGTCTTTCGCATAACCTCAGTTTTATGACTCTGCCTGGTACCAGAAACACATTTTTTCAGGCTATCTACACCATCTAACAGACACCTCTCCTTATCCTCTGCCGAGGCTTTACTAGCCACAAATCTGTTAAGTGCCGCTAGTTCATGCACAGGAACACTGGCATCGATGCAATACTTGGGTCCCTTGGAAAGAAGCGTTGCCGAGTCCTCCGGTAGGCTCACGTTTCCTAACATTACCACATTTGATGACTTCGTCGTTGATTTACTGTCCTTGTTAATTTTACAACATTGTCCAATGATTTGTTTCCACCAGTATTCCGTCATATGATGGATGATGCGTCTGGAGGTTCTTAACTTCTCTTCCGCTACCCATGAAACATCATTCTTCAGGTGCACAATGCGTAGCCAGTCGTGAAGTAAGCGTACTTGTCTCCACAATTCTGAACGCAGAATTTTGCACAGCCGGGCATTGTGGCCCTTAGAAGAAGCAACATGGCCAAAGAGGGAACTCACTTCAGGTGGCGTAAGTCCTTTGCGTATGCAGAAACCGATGTATCTTGCACGGCAGGTAGTTGCAACAATGGAACTGACGATGATGTCGACGCTTGATAGGAAGTCCGGAGAAGACACACACGAAGAGAGGCCAGTTGCACTAGAAATATATTGTAATAATACTGATTGTTGGCCTAGTTGGTATTTACTTAATGGCATGATTTGGCCGCAAAAGAGACACATACAAGAAAAGGACACTCAAACGACAAGCACAGGCGGCACTTCCAACTAAAGCAGACTGGGTGCAGACCCAGACTTAAGTACGAAATATAGACATGCGCAGTCTTCATACAGCCCTACGCTATCCAACAATCAAACAATCTTGTCTCCGAAGCATACAACGTCACCGACGGTTCACTGATACACCTTTCACCTTTCTTTTAATGTAATAGGCTTCCATCATCTCACGCGCAGTTTTGTACCTGCTTCTACCCAGAATCTTAAACTCATTAAAACGTGGTACACACCCACAGGCTTTACAGTGCATAGGCAAATGCGCCAAGCCATCGTTCATTAAATTTAATTCGTGCTCCCTAACTCGTTCATTGATGCAGCGCCCGGTAATCCCGATGTACGAGTTGCCACAAGAAAAGGAATTCATAAAACAACGCCTTTTGCACATCTCCCGTACATCGTGGCGTGTTTTTTTCCGCAACCTTGACGGCTCACCTCCACCTCCCGAGCAGTCTCGGGCACAGCTGAGCCAGCTTCATGGGCGCGGAGAAGGCGACAGGTACCCCATACCGGCCTGCAACCTTTTTCAGGTTGTGGGAGACCTTATGAACATAAGGAATCACTGCAGGTCTTACGGTTTCGGTTCTTTGTTCCCCCGTGGCAGCTCTAGTACCATCACCCTTAGCTTTCCGCAAAAGCGCTTCAGAGACAGCTGTCAATAGCGAGTCAGGGAA